>CM046445.1:91266023-91276023 GCA_025506515.1 Flaveria trinervia | reverse complement strand
TCCCTAGGTAAGCATAACTAGTCCTGTAGGATTTATGTGAAATGCTTACCTTAGCCCGAAGGCCTTTTGTCAGGAAATCCAGAATACAGGTGTTTATGTGTCACACAATATTCCTTAGGTTCATGAAATCAAAACATTGATGAGATTTGTATAGATTAGACATAAAGTCTAAAGATCCAAGTCATAAACAATAAGTATGCATTCCCACGTGTCGTCAAGAAAAAGATTAAGAAACTTTATGTTCGGGGGAATCAAAGAGTCAAAAATAAGTTTAGGAAGACATGTAACAATGTTTAAACAATCCTATGCTAAGGCATTAAATTGCATATAAGAAGGCGTAGCATTATGTATGTAAGGCCCCGTTCCCGGGACGCTCACAGTTGGGTTCTCATCGCACATAAAACATATAATTACATTAGTATTTTAAAAAAAATCGCAGCGGAAAACTAAAACAAACTTTCATTTCCATGTAAATGCTTTTGCAAACTAATACAACATTCATTACAAAAATTGTTTGTTCGCATTACAATGCAAAAACATTAATCAAAAGAATGCCATCCCAAAAGAGCTGAGTAGTCGCTCGTGCCATCCTCAGCAATCATTACCTGCCAACTGGAAACACATCAAAGTCAGCGTTGCTGAGTGAGTTCTAGTTTTATAAATAAAACATACTTTACTTTCATATAAAACCGTTCGTTACTTTTACATGATCACACATCGTACGTACACATAGATAATATCATTATTATCTTCCTTCATTCGTTCATTCCTTCTTTCATTACCTTACTTGCACATCGGACATCATCCCGAACCAATACCATGTGCTACACCCCGGTTAGTCGTAGCTAACGGGCCGAAGTCAACGAATGACAGCTAAACGTATGCCGCGGTACTAGGAGTAACCGTCAGTCTTAGCTACTGGGCCGAAGTCAACGGATGACAGCTAAACGTATGCCACAGTACTAGGGGTGAGCGGTAGAGGTTCTACATTTGGGGTCAATCACCAAGAGGGACCCCGTATCCGATGTATGCAAGACGTTTCATTCGTTCATCATGTTCCTCTTCCTTTATCTTTCACTTTACGTTACATAATACTTCGTTCATTCATCATAACAAGTAAAGCCATAGAAAGATATTATACATCGCATAAGGAACATAAACATGCATCAACATCACATCATACATGGCAATATCATACATACATAAAGTGCAACATCATCATCATCATCATGCTCAACATGCTTTCTAAGACCTCGATCGTCATCTTAAAAACTCTTAAAAACTCTCGGGTTCAACAGCCCTATTCGGGCGTATGGACACCCCTCAGTCGCATGGCCTCCATGCGACTGAACATCATGCGATTGAACTAATACGGATGAACACCTATGCGAATGAACATCCAGTCGTGCGAATGGACAATGCGGATGAACACCTATGCGACTGGACCTTCAGTCGTGTGAATGGACCTTCAGTCGCATGACACCCACGCGACTGGCCCTCCAGTCGTGCGAATGAACCCCAATCGTGCGAATGGACCCCAATCGCACCCTAATCGGCCGTATGGCCTCCATTCGGCCTCCAGTCGGTCGCCTAGCCCTAACTGATGCAGAATGCAGTTCAACCCGACTGCAGCCGAGGGTTTTCGGCCCCCAAACTCATCTAAACCCATTTTAAGCCTAAATCACCATCCTAAACCTTAGGGATGCATACCATAACATCATTCAAGCACAACCAAGCAGAAATCAAGTCACAATCGCGTCATACACATACACACACCATACATACGGGTTTTCACCCCAAACGCGAAAAAGAGTTTTCAGATGTATTCCAGCCCCAAAATCGTTTGAAAACAAGTAAAAGAGGGGTACTAGAACTCACCTAAACGAGCACAACAACAAGAGCTTCGATTCGGCTTGCTCATCACGACGATTTTGGCGACCCGAATCGACCCGAACCAACACTTTTTCCTCTTTTTCTCCTCCTCTTCTTTCTCTTCTCCCTTTATGAAGCTGAAATGTGGATGTGGGGAGAGTGGGCTGCCCTCTCCCTACATATATCACCATATTTCCTAACTTTTCTTCGTTGGCGAGTTTGGTCCCTCGACTTTTGGACTTTATTTTCTTTCTTTCTTCACCGGCTTCAAAATAATAAATATCCGGGTGTTACAAGTCCACCCCCCTTAAATAGGTTTCGTCCCCGAAACCTGTTATTCGTCGAACAAACGTGGATAATGCTGTCTCATTTCTTCTTCAGTCTCCCACGTTGACTCGGATCCCTTCCTGTGCTTCCACTGTACACGCACAAGAGGAACCACTTTATTCCTTAGCCTCTTTTCTTTACGATCGATGATTGCCACCGGTTGCTCCACATAATTGAGTCGTTTCTACTTCAATATCTTCCAATGGGACAATCATATCTTCATCTGCTAAGCACTTCCTTAAATGAGATACATGGAATGTCGAGTGAATTCCACTTAACCCATCCGGCAACTCCAATCTATAGGCCACCTCTCCTACTCGAGCAACGATTCGAAAAGGGCCTATATATCTTGGGCTCAACTTGCCCCGCTTTCTGAATCTGATAATACCCTCCAAGGTGAGACCTTCAACATAACCCGTCACCCACCTGGAACTCAATTGCCTACGTCGCTTATCGGCATACGACTTCTGTCTATCTTTGGCTGCCTTCATGAAGGCTTTAATCTTTTCAAGCTTTTCTGTCGTAGCCTCGATTACCTCGACGCTCCCCAATTCCTTCTGACCAATATCACCCCAACAAACGGGTGTTCTGCATCTCCTACCGTATAGCATCTCATATGGTGGCATACCAATACTGGCATGATAGCTGTTGTTGTATGAGAATTCAGCTAACGGCAGGTGGTCATCCCAACTTCCACCAAAATCGATCACACACGCCCGAAGCATGTCTTCCAGTGTCTGAATGGTCCTTTCTGACTGACCATCGGTCTGGGGATGATAAGCCGTGCTAATAGTAACCTCGTCCCCATAGCGTCGTGGAATTTCTTCCAAAATTTAGATGTAAACCGAGTGTCACGATCAGACACAATAGACACCGGCACACCATGACGAGTTACAATTTCCTTGATGAACAGATCAGCCAACCTCTCCGATGAATACGTCTCGCGGATCGGTAGAAAATGAGCGCTCTTCGTCAGACGATCAACTATCACCCATATGGCATCGTACCCTTTCGGGTACGTGGCAGCTTCGTAATGAAGTCCATGGTGATGTGCTCCCATTTCCATTCCGGTATATCCAAAGGTTGTATCTTCCCATACGGCTTTTGATGCTCTGCCTTCACCTGTAAGCAAGTAAGGCACTTACTCACATACCCCACCACGTCGCGCTTCATACCCGGCCACCAATAATCCTTCTTCATGTCATGGTACATTTTCGTGGCACCAGGATGAATGGAGTATCGAGTCTTGTGGGATTCATCCATTATCTTCACCCGTAGATCCCCAAAACGAGGAATCCACACACGACCGAATCGAGTTCTAACACCGAGTGTGTTTTCACCCCATTCCCTAACCAGACCTCTCATTCTTTCTGAGTTAAGGTGATCTTCTTTCAATGCCTCATCTTGAAACTCCTTAACTTGCTTCATCACATCGGAGGTCATGATTAATTGATAAGCTTTCACCCGAATCGGTTCGGGCCTTTCCTTTCGGCTAAGGGCATCCGCCACCACATTAGCTTTGCCTGGATGGTAATGGATCTCGCAATCATAATCCTTTATAAGTTCCAACCATCTCCTCTGTCTCATGTTCAGATCCTTTTGCTCGAAGAAGTACTTCAAGCTCTTATGATCGGTGAATATGGTGCACTTCGTCCCGTAAAGATAGTGCCTCCAGATCTTCAATGCAAAGACCACGGCTGCTAGCTCCAAGTCATGAGTAGGATAATTGACCTCATGGACCTTTAACTGTCGAGATGCATAGGCCATAACCTTCCCTCTCTGCATTAACACACACCCCAACCCTGAGTAGGAAGCATCAGAATAAACCACCAATCTTCGCTTCCATTGGTAATGACAGAACAGGAGCTTGAGTCAGTCTTGCTTTCAGCTCTTCGAACGCCTTCTCTTGAGCTTGACCCCATACAAATTCACATCCTTTCGGGTCAACTTAGTTAGTGGGGAAGCAATCTTAGAGAAGTCTTGGATGAATCTTCTATAGTAACCCGCCAAGCCCAAGAAACTACGGATCTCGGATGGCGTCTTTGGTGACTTCCATTGCATAACCGCCTCCACCTTCGCCGGGTCAACCATAATCCCGTCAGGATTTACCACATGACCCAAAAACTGAACTTCGCGCAACCAAAATGCGCACTTGGAGAATTTAGCATACAATTTCTCCCTTCTCAACGTCTCTAGAACCTCTCGAATGTGACCGGCATGCTCAATCTCGCTCTTCAAATAAATCAGGATATCATCAATAAACACAATCACTGATTTATCCAACATAGGCCGACACACACGGTTCATCAGATCCATAAAAGCAGCTGGCGCGTTGGTCAAACCAAAGGACATGACAAGAAACTCGTAATGACCATAGCGCGTACGGAAAGCTGTTTTAGGGATATCTTGCTCTTTCACCTTCAACTGATGATAACCAGATCGAAGATCTATCCTCGAGAACCAACTAGCACCCTGAAGCTGGTCGAACAAATCATCTATCCTCGGTAAGGTAGCGGTTCTTCACTGTCAACTTGTTCAGTTCGCGGTAGTCAATACACATCCTCATACTACCATCCTTCTTCTTTACAAATAGGACCGGAGCACCCCAAGGAGAGATACTCGGTCTAATGAACCCCTTATCAAGCAGCTCTCGCAACTGCTCCATCAACTCTTTCATCTCGGTTGGAGCCAACCGATATGGTGCCTTGGCAACAGGTTGGGCACCCGGTATCAAATCAATCTGAAATTCAATCTCTCTGTCAGGTGGCACTCCTGATAAGTCTTCTGGGAACACGTCTGGAAAGTCACACACAACTGGTACATCAGCTAGTTGTGGTGTGGGTGTATCCACATCCTTTACATAAGCCAGGTAGGCGCTACATCCACGCCTCATACACTTTCCCGCCACCGCCATTGAGATCACCTTCGGAATCGTAGTAACCCGATCACCATAAACCGTTACCAAACTTCAGTCAGGCGCTGTCAACCGAACCATCTTCTTGCGACACACAATGTTTGCCTCGAAATCCGCCAACCAATCCATCCCAAGAACCAAATCGAAACCACCCAAGGTCATCACAAACGGTCTAACAGGAAACTTGTGACCCTCAAGTTCCACATCACAATTCTCTATCATCTCAGAAATCCTGGTAGACTTACCTATGGCAGTTTCTACATCAAATGGCGTATCAACACGTCCACTACTAACAGGCAGCTTAGCACAGAAAGCAGCAGAAATAAAACTCTTACTAGCACCCGAATCAAATAACACAGAAGCTAAAGTCTGGTTCACTAGAAACGTACCGGACACAACGTCAGGGTCCCTCCTAGCCTCCTCCTGTGTCATGGTGAACGCCCTGGCGCTCGCCCTTGGCCCATCACTTCCCGTCTTCTTCACCCCTGAACCCTCAGTCCTCGACTTCTTACAATCTCTGCTCATATGACCAGTTTCCCCACAGTTAAAACATTTGCTCGACATGCAATCCTTCGCCATATGCCCTGTCTTCCCACACTTGAAGCACAAGTTTGACCCAAACCTACATTCCCCGCTGTGCTCCCTTCCACACTTGCCACACCTTTTCGACCCCCGCACTTGATGTGACCACACGCGTTCATCCACCCGTGCCTTTTTGTTACCCATCGGGGCATCACCCCAACCAAACCGTTTCCCGTTCCAGTTCCGATCACCACCACACTTCTTACTTGCTTCAGTCACCACCGCCTCCCGCTCATCATACAGCCTCCCTGCCAAGTCAACCGCCGACCTAAACGTGCTTGGCCGGGCGGCGATCATATGCCGACGAACATCCACCGGTAAACCCTGAATATACCTCTTGATTTTCCGAGACAGAGGCGTCACCTGATCAGGCACAAGCCGTGCCATTTCATTAAACTTGGTGGTATACTGCTGGTGTGTCATGGTTCCAGCCTCCAACTGTAAAAACTCCCTTTCCAACTTATCCATTTCCCGATGAGGACAAAATTCCTCAATCACCAACCTTCTCAGCTCAGGCCATTTCATTTCCCCAATGGCCCTACTACCCTCAGCTTGGACAATGTTGTCCCACCAGCACAGAGCTGAACCCATAAAAGAGTGGGTAGCAAACTTCACCTTTTGGTCCTCTCGACACTCGCTGATATCGAGAACAGCTTCCATTTCCCTCACCCACCGGTGAGCGGCTGCAGCAGTGCCGTTTCCATCAAAAGTAGGGGGCTTGCATCTCATAAAAGCCCCATAATTACATCCTCGCACTGCCTCTGGCACAGGCTCTTCTTCTTCCTCTTCATCATCAGATAGAACCGTTTCCGGCTCTGGTTGTTCCCGTCCTCCAGAGGATCTGTTTCTTTCTTTCCTTTCCCCTTCTCGTACAGCCTTAATAACTTCGGTCACCACAGACGGTAAGATCGTCTGCATGACCTGATGTACTTCTTCCACAACAGCCTCTTTTACTGAGGCTCTCAGATTGGCACTTTCGTCGCCACCCTCCGGATGAGGGGTCTCTGGTTCTTCATGAACCACCCTCTCAACTCTGGGTCTCCCTCTCTTGGGTCGCGGTTCAACACCGTGACCTCCACCCCTAGAAGCTTTCGAAGATCTACCTCCGGCCATCACACGCACACTGAAAGATTCAAACACCAACACGGTCATTCAAGGAACAACTCAGTTTATGTCAAGTATAGTAAGTCCCTAATTACAGTGGCCAGTTGTGATTAGCCACTTACTTTACTCTTCATACCCCAAGTATTACCTGTCCTGACTACATCGGTATTTACCTACATATCACACATAACACATACCATGCGCACATAAAACCGGTTAACTTACGAAAATACCTGATGGCACGCAGCTACTCAGTTTGGCATCCCATTCCTTTCCGTCCCATTCTCAGTTTAAGATCAGGTTTATTTGAAAATTTACCCATTTCACTTAAACTTTGGCTCTGATACCAACTTGTAAGGCCCCGTTCCCGGGACGCTCACAGTTGGGTTCTCATCGCACATAAAACATATAATTACATTAGTATTTAAAAAAATCACAGCGGAAAACTAAAACAAACTTTCATTTCCATGTAAATGCTTTTGCAAACTAATACAACATTCATTACAAAAATTGTTTGTTCGCATTACAATGCAAAAACATTAATCAAAAGAATGCCATCCCAAAAGAGCTGAGTAGTCGCTCGTGCCATCCTCAGCAATCATTACCTGCCAACTGGAAACACATCAAAGTCAGCGTTGCTGAGTGAGTTCTAGTTTTATAAATAAAACATACTTTACTTTCATATAAAACCGTTCGTTACTTTTACATGATCACACATCATACGTACACATAGATAATATCATTATTATCTTCCTTCATTCGTTCATTCCTTCTTTCATTACCTTACTTGCACATCGGACATCATCCCGAACCAATACCATGTGCTACACCCCGGTTAGTCGTAGCTACCGGGCCGAAGTCAACGAATGACAGCTAAACGTATGCCGCGGTACTAGGAGTAACCGTCAGTCTTAGCTACTGGCCGAAGTCAACGGATGACAGCTAAACGTATGCCACAGTACTAGGGGTGAGCGGTAGAGGTTCTACATTTGGGGTCAATCACCAAGAGGGACCCCGTATCCGATGTATGCAAGACGTTTCATTCGTTCATCATGTTCCTCTTCCTTTATCTTTCACTTTACGTTACATAATACTTCGTTCATTCATCATAACAAGTAAAGCCATAGGAAAGATATTATACGTCGCATAAGGAACATAAACATGCATCAACATCACATCATACATGGCAACATCATACATACATAAAGTGCAACATCATCATCATCATCATGCCCAACATGCTTTCTAAGACCTCGATCGTCATCTTAAAAACTCTTATGGGAACCTTACATCAACTGTTACATCTGCACATTCCCCCGAAAGTCAGAAGTTAATCTACACCTTCCTCGGGTTCAACAGCCCTATTCGGGCGTATGGACACCCCTCAGTCGCATGGCCTCCATGCGACTGAACATCATGCGATTGAACTAATACGGATGAACACCTATGCGAATGAACATCCAGTCGTGCGAATGGACAATGCGGATGAACACCTATGCGACTGGACCTTCAGTCGTGCGAATGGACCTTCAGTCGCATGACACCCACGCGACTGGCCCTCCAGTCGTGCGAATGAACCCCAATCGTGCGAATGGACCCCAATCGCACCCTAATCGGCCGTATGGCCTCCATTCGGCCTCAGTCGGTCGCCTAGCCCTAACTGATGCAGAATGCAGTTCAACCCGACTGCAGCCGAGGGTTTTCGGCCCCCAAACTCATCTAAACCCATTTTAAGCCTAAATCGACCATCCTAAACCTTAGGGATGCATACCATAACATCATTCAAGCACAACCAAGCGAGAAATCAAGTCACAATCGCGTCATACACATACACACACGCATACATATGGGTTTTCACCCAAAACGCGAAAAAAAGAGTTTTCAGATGTATTCCAGCCCCAAAATCGTTTGAAAACAAGTAAAAGAGGGGTCCTAGAACTCACCGAAACGAGCACAACAACAAGAGCTTCGATTCGGCTTGCTTCACGACGATTTTGGCGACCCGAATCGACCCGAACCAACACTTTTTCCTCTTTTTCTCCTCTTCTTTCTCTCTTCTCCCTTTATGAAGCTGAAATGTGGATGTGGGGAGAGTGGGCTGCCCTCTCCCTACATATATCATCATATTTCCTAACTTTTCTTCGTTGGCGAGTTTGGTCCCTCGACTTTTGGACTTTATTTTCTTTTCTTTCTTCACCGGCTTCAAAATAATAAATATCGGGTGTTACAATGTAGCATGCAAACCATACACTTTACAATATAGAAATTTAATTCTATGAGGTTCAATGATACGCTATTGTCTAGGTCACCATTTCTAGTAACCTAAATCCCTATAGTAATTATGGGCTCTGATACCAATCTTTCACACCCCAACCTTAACGGCGGAAATGTCGAGACGTAAGAGTTAAGATCGTTCACAGCCACATAACACTATTAATAATCCCAAATATATATTAATCATAAGTTCCAAATGTAACATTACAATTATAAGTCTCAAACATGTAAAATCAACATCCATAAAGAGTACATTTCAAGTTCATCTATTTATTTGCCTAGGTCCATTCCTAGGTGTGAATAATCTTCAAAAGTGGCAATCAAACTTGCGTGTTTCCTGAAACATGTTAAAAATAAAAGGTCAACATAGTGTTGGTGAGATTTTCATAGTTTTTAATACATAAGTATATAAAAGATGGCAATTCATGTCATAAGTTAGAGAACAAAGTAACTAGGGATATAATACAGATGCAAAATCAAACCTTGACAGTTTTACAAGTTTCAACGTTTATAAGTTTATACGATTAGCTAAGTGTACTTGGATTAACCAAGCAGGTTGTCAGGCCCATAGATCTATGACGTCGCCAGGCTAGCAATAGTTAATGATTGTGCATATAATCGTCAATACATGGTAATTAAAAAGATCAACTAACCACAACATATAAGTGAATTGCCATAAGTTTACAAGAATCAAACGTTTTACAAGTACAACGGTTATAAGGTAACGTGTTTCACCCCAAAGTGTGAAAATATAAAAAAGGGTATAGAAATACTCACATGATCAAATAAGTGTATATTGACGACTAATAAGAAACTTAAATAGACGTCCCAACGCAAAACCTTCACAAGGTATCTAACATAAAATATATATTTATAGGGTTTAAGTTTGATGATAGATAAAGTTAACGTTTTAACACGAACTAGAAT